>CM076570.1:1068379337-1068400106 GCA_034641835.2 Pinus albicaulis
CACATATTTCCCTAGAAAATTGAACAGACAGGAGTTCATGGCCATATTTTATTCATATAATGGAAGACACTAATGAATATTCATGATCAAAAACATGTAATACAGATAGAGGAATCTGGCATTAGAGTAAATATAGCCTTGTCTTGAAAATTATAACCCTTGAAGAAGAGTAATGAGGCAAACATACATGACATACTTAGTAGTCAATTTACACACCAAATAGGCTTTACTCTATTCCATAAAAACCAAGTCAAACTGTCTAATTATAGTTCTAATCCTAGTTGAAATTTTCTCCATAAATCCTCAGAAAATTTTAAGTTTGATCTACCACTGTACCAGGATAAGACTTGTGAGTAGTGTTGTGATTCCAAAATGGGCTTGTCAGTAGTCCCGTGATTTCAAAGTGGGTTCTATCTCTTTTATTATAGGATGGACAATTTCTCACTATTTATTCAATTAATTCTTATTTGAGCTAATCCTAGTTTTAAATATCAAATTAAGCCAAGTCAAACTTGTGTTTGGTAGCTCCAATTTTAAAAGTTAAACTTGTGTTTTAGTATTTCACATGTATAAAATATGTACATACCCATTACAATTTATTTCATTGAAAAAAACATTCCCATCATCATAGAAAATAGATAAATAGTTTTAACTTATGAATTGTAGGCACTAGAAAATTATTTTCTAGCACTGAGACAGGAAAATAATTTTCCACTGCCTACACAATTTGTATCCCTGAGAAACACACTTGGACCAGATTTAGAATAAATATGTATTTCTCGGTTTGAATTAGTTTCTCTCTAAGAGATGTTTTTTGAACATAATAGTCCATAAGAATAATAATCATATGGACTTAAAGGAACCATAACGTTAATAATAACTCGTAAAAATATAATTAAATAGAAATCAATATTATGTTTACAAAACTCCAATGATAAAGTTTAATTTTCCAAAACCATGAAGGTTACAAAACTCCAAGCATAGCCAACCAGATTTCAGCAAGATGTGCTACCTCTGCAAGGATTGTGAGGGTGTTGTTGTTGGCCAGTGTCCTACTAATTCTTGGACCCTTTTTCTGAATTGTTTGATATTTTAATTCTGTTTCTACTGGAAGCCCATGCTCATCTCTAGATGACCCTTCTTCTTGATCATCAACAATTAAAATTGGATCCTTCCCTTGAGATTTAGTTTACCTTTCAACCCTAGCCTCAGTTTGTTTGTTGGCCTTGTTAATTGCCTCTTAGAGTATTCTATTTCATGGTGAATTTCTCCAAGATCTTCACCCTTCATTACAGATTGTTCAATTCTTTCATCTTTTTTGTTGTCTTGTACTTCTTTCTTCCCTTTACTCCTCCTCATATTTAGCCTAGATATTTTCCTCTTGTTAGTGTTGTTTGTGGCATTTGCAGCAACTTGATGACTGCTCTCGACCTCTGTAGGTAGAGCCCTTTCCTTCTTATGTTTTATAGAAAGTGTTTGTCTTATTACCCTCTTCCTAGACTGTTGTGATTTCTTATTTAATGCATGCATATACAAAATTTGAATGAGGCCATGGTGGTAGAAATCATATGGATATAAATTCTTCCTTCTTCTTGCACATGCCACCATTTTTATTAAGCTTTGATGCAGGAAATAAGTGATATTCATCCTATTGAAGCCAAACATGTGTACCATAAATCTCACGTGATACCAAAGGCCTTAGAGAAGGGGCCATCACATGTCATATAAAGTAGAATTTGTTGCATTGGTTTATCACACTTTGGTTTTAAAATTCTAGAGTGGAGCCCAACACTCTATAAATGGTCATGAAAATTGTCTTTTACTAAAAAATTAAGGTTTACCCTCGTAATGGCTTCCTATTGAACCACCTCTCACCCTCAGTTGGTGTGTTTGTTGCTTCTGCAATTCTTTCCTCTGTTACAGGAAATAATAGCCCCTCAACCTTAGTGTTTTTACCATCAAAAGTATCAATGAAATCATAAGAGAGTTTCATTTTATGCCCAGTGAATAGCTTAATGATCAACAACCAGCCCGCTTCACTGAAAAATGGAAATTCATCAGAACCATAAATCTTGAATTCATAAGCTTCATCCAATGCATAACGATATAGGTGCCCACTCTTTCCCATATATCACAAAATCATGAGTACTTATCAGAAATATAGTTAAATTAATGCAACAGTGTAGTCATAATGTGCATGAACTCTACCCAATGATGTTATATTCCAAAAAACCAAAATAAAACAAATAAAGACCTAAAAATATTTATTTGTGCGATGTTTGAGTAGGCCACTCTACTCAATAACGTAAATAAATAAAAGGAAATAGTGTAGCAGAGGCTAAATTGATGTGATAGTAGGGGATTAAAGTCTGCAGGCATACTTTATGAGGCAAAACATCATATGATTACTACAGACTGTGAGAGCATAATAGTATTTGTTGTGGCAGAGATATTAAATAGGGCACAAACCTTTTATAAAACACCACCTGAATTACTTATCATGCCTATAAATGCAACTATAGCAGATCTTAAGTAAGAAGTTGCTCAAGATTTTAGATATTTTTATATTTTTTTCACAAATTTTCAAGTACAAAATGTAAGAGAGCTACAAAATATCAAATATTCAACAACCTTGATGCTACTCATATGGCTTCATAGTGTTGTTACTGTTGAAGGTCATTTCCATTGTGATATTTCCAAGTACAGGGCAAAGAGAGGCACACAAGTATGGATTATTGATTGCCCATGTGGCACAAGGGAGGATGATGGAGAGAGAATGATTGGCTGCGATAATTGTGAGGTTTGCTAGCACACCAAATGTGTTGATATTTCAGATTCAGAGGATGTTCCAATAGAATATGTATGTGAATATTGTAATGATAATTCTTTAGAATTTGATGATCATTCTAATCATAGCTTGCTAGGTAGCTCATCTGTCAAAAGCTTTTATTGCACTTCATTTTTTGTGCCTATAGAAGCTACACATATTAGAAATATAGAAGAATGTGCATGTATGAATATCCACTAGGGTGTAGAGGAAATTGTATCCAACTATATTCAAATATGTAACAAAATATTTATCACCACTAATCTAAATTAATTTACTTTTTCTAACTACATTTTCTGCAAACTCAATTTTCACTTGATATTGGATTTAAAAAAGAGGTCACTAGTAAAATTAGGCCATAATGTACCATGGATACATGTTTGATGAATAAAGAGGCATGGCATTGAGTATGTTCGTTGGAGTGTTCCATTGAAACTATTTCCAAAACATTATTTTGCAGGCAATTTTGAAAATCAAAGAGATGAAAATATTTATTATACACCAAGAAGTTGTTTCGTTAAAGAAAACGAATTAAAAGAAAAAGAAGAATAAAAAAGATGTAAAAACAAACATGAAGCAAAAGTGATAGTGGTTATTGACATCCAGATATTAGCTAAGAAAATTTATGTACTCTCCAGCTTGGTCATTTTTGTAAGTGCAATCCAAGTGAAAGGTCAACCAAGGAAGATATTAAAGACCATATTTGAATCTCTCCTTAAGACTCTTACCTAAATTTTAGCATTCATTAGGATCAAAACCCTACCAGATATATTATGTAGTTATAACTATAGCTTCTCACATATAAGGCACACACATTATAAAACAACCTGACAACAAACTGGTATTGCCTTGTATTTGTAAGGGAAATGCATTTTCCCAACTTAGATGAATACTGTGATCACTGCTAAACTAGAGATGTCATTCAACATTGGAATTATGTACTTTCTATAAAAAGATATTAGCAGGAAAATAAGTTCAAAATAGAGCTGTTGGGCACCATTGTGACTCTTGGAACTATACGTTCAAAAGAACTTGTACTTCTTTGTCTCACAAAATAATACTATAGAAATAACTTGTATACGTTATATATAACAACACAATAGAGGGTATTTGTTTGTTTGGAAAGGAATCATAATTTTCATCTACTCTGGCTTGTTTCCTTCTGTCTCAACAATATGTACCTCAAAAAGTTATATCATTATAATGCTTCATAAGATTTTATTAGCCAGGATGTTTAAGGTCACTATTTCCCAATGGTGCATCTCCAAATAGATAAACATTGCCAACAAATTTTCCTCTTGCTTCTAGAAAATTCTCCATGTCAATGAATGATTATCTTAGGAAGATTCATCTTGGGGACTGAAAATGTGAGATTTTTTATAGTTCGATATTGACATACAGTTCAAGGACAAGCAGGTAGAAAAGAATGAATGGTCATACTCCAACTAAATATGGTTGCTAGTCAATTAGTAATAAATGGTTAAATATCAATATAGATAAGTTGGGATGTCACACAATCATGAAAAAGTACAAATACCCTATTCATAAATAGTTCCCATACCATCTATTTACTGTTGGAAACATCCCACTGAGTGACTGATTTCCATTTCCATTGACTTCACTTCTAGGAGCTGATCATCTAAGGAAACTGGTTGTAGCAATGTATGACTGCAAGTGCCAAAACACAATTAAACCATTTACTGGGCACATTCATGCATTACTAGTTCTTGCATTTGTCCTACTAGTTCACGTGTACCCAAATGTTGATCATATTCAAGTATCAAAAGCAGCGAGAAGGGGTCACAAATATCCTTGAGCTTCTTAGTTTTCTACTGTGAAGTTTAATAGAGGGTTCCATGTTCTTTGGGGTCCCCAACAACAAAAAATATGGAATGATTAGTCTGGAATAACCATTTTTCTCGACAAGAACATGGGTAAATCATGCATTTTTTATTATTTCATAGTCTTGTGTCAATGCAATCTCTGTATATAGAGATCTGTGTATTATAAACTCATCCATGGATGAATATATGTTGTAGGAAGTAGATTTAAATCACTGAGACCCTATAACTTTGGCTACTTCAGTGCGGCAATTAAGTTGCAGGTTGGGTAGATTGTAGGAGTCGATATTGTCTTTTATGTAATTACATTGTTTTGTTACTTTATTTCAATTCTTTAGTCACAAATTCCATTTATGTAGATAACCTCTCCTATTTCATCTAGACAAAGGCATAGGTAATAAGGCATTGACATGAGCAACATTATGATGAGCTTTGCAATCTCAAGAGAAAGGTTGTAAATATAAAAATTTGTTTGAAATTTGAACAATTACAATTTTACCCTTCAGAGTTAGGAACAATTCATACAAGCTGCACAAAATTTAGCATAAGTGTTTAATTTCATGTTTCATCTCTTATTCAATAAGATTAAAACTACAGTAGTATTTCTTTTTTGTCTTATTTAATAATAAGTTTAAATAAATATTATTGAATAAGTTGGGATGTCCATATTTTAGTACATTGAAATTGTGATGGGATTTCCTTGCAAATGATTGGTTGGTGAGATGTACTTAGCCTCTTTTTACATGTGACACATGATGTCCATGTATGCTACTGCTGGGATAACCTTGTAAAAGAAATAAAATAAAGGAAGTAAATAAATTTTTTTCTAACTCTAAAACCTATTCCAAGAAAAAAATTTGATAAAATGACACTCTTCCTTCATTTTTCACCCTAGCTAACAAACAAAACAGATTTTTATTTGGCGACAATAGATTTCATTTTTTTTGGTTTGGGTGCTCTACTTTCAATTGTGCCAATTTGTGCACATGGAAAGCTTCATTTGGCTTGAAACCTTAGTTACCACGATCCAAATCTACCATATTTTTAAAAATCCATGATCTAGATGCTGGAAGGAAACATGTACAAGACCTTATGAAACCCTTATGAAGACCTTATGCAGCCCTTATGCATCCATTAAACCATAATGGTTATTTACAAGACCTTATGAAGCCCTTAGGTGGCCCTTAAACCATAATAATTATTTACATATAAAAATGAGCCTGGTTACAAAATATCTCTATATAGAAACAAAGAATTTGTAAATTCACACCAAGTGATAAAAAATATAAACAAAAAATGAAAAAATCATCCTAACTTAATAGCTCAAACAATGAAACTAAAAAATAAAAACAGAATATGGTGTCCATGCTTATTCTAAAAGAGGAGAAATTAACAATGAGATATTGCATTGTCCTATTGGAATGAAAATCTGAGCGTATTACTGAATATGAAAAAAATGATACATATAACAACAACAAAAATAGAGTACATTACACATTGATATTCCATATCTAAGAGTAATAAAATATTAATGTAATGATTTCATTAAAAAGGAAAAATTATGTGTTTTAGGGATTCTAGAGATTGGTGACAGTTATGGAACAATACTAGGGGTAGTTGTGACTAATACTCACAAATGGTAGCTAATGGTGAAACTAGATTAGTTCACGGACAGAGAGTGCACAGACAAATAGAAAACATGAAACCAGATTAGTTCATAGTGAGAGAGTGCACAAATAGAGAGAAAAATTCATTTGAATTGGCCTTTTTGGTTGAAGTTGCAACTCCCAATTCCAAACATAAAATGGGAGATCAGCTCCCAACTACAAACATAAAATGGGAGATCAACCATACCAGGTGAACTTAAATGAACTTGCTGAGGTGGTGACATAAATAAGAAAATCGTCCCAACAGTTAACGTGGACAACAATGTGAAATTGTCCCAAACATCTATATGGAAATATGATGAAGTTTCACCCGCCCACTTATAGAGATTTCTCATCTAATGTGCAGTTCCATCATATAGTATGATTTCTTTCACTTTTTACCTTTTTACCTTTTTAATCAATATGTTTTACTTTTTACCTTTTACTTTTTTATCATATAGTGGAAAATAATCAACTTCACTTTTCTTTGTTATTCCTATAGATCACTTCAGTTATCTTCACATTCCTTTACCATGGATTTTTGTTGACAATTCTAATGTCAATTCTTTTTAACTTTTAGAATTAGGGTAGAATAATAATTTCAACACTTGACACACCTAGATGTAGTAGCTATGAAGAAAATCAAAAGTTCCATACATAATAGCATGCTACATATCAAGTAATTTTCTTTTTAGTGATTCAAACAGATAAAAATGAATCTATGCTCTCTTGTTCGAGTATCTTTCAGATTGCTTCTCAGAAGCATTTTAAATAGTATTTAAATTAAATCATAGTAGAAAATTAGAAATATTTTCAAAGAAAAATAGTCTATAAAACAAAAATGCAATTGTAAACACTATAGAAATGGGCAAGATACCTGAGGTTACGACTATTTTTTAGTCTTCCATAAAAATAATGATGAAATGAAAATTTTTGGGACTACTAAAGGATTGTATTTTGGCTACAAACAAGACATATAATATGTGTTTGATGTGTTGTTATAAACTTTCAGATTTTACACATCCAACTAGTGGTAAGTTTATGGCCAGAGAATGGATTGGAAATTTATGAAATTTATGGTTTATCAAGCTATAATTTCCAAATTTCATTGCAGCCAGGAAAATGATTTGTTTAGGAGATATTTCAGTGGATGGAAATGAGTACTAGTGCCTATGTGTCATTGGGCTTACGGTGTCCTGGAGGCATTGTCAGAAAAATGCTTATTTCACCAATTTTAGTGATTTTTGAAGTGAGAAAAAACATGTTATCATCACTAATCTAATGTTGTTTTGTAAATCCTGGAAATGTTATCTTTCTTCTATTGAAGAAATATTGATAAATTTTGAGAAGAGAATGCCTATAACTGAAACGATATTTCTAAGCAAGAAAATCAATTCTCATTCATTATTTTCTGCATTGTCAGACAACATAAATTTTTAAAAGGCTTAATCCATTAATAAATTTATAATAATAAAGGAAGAATTATATCTGAATTATTCTTCTCACGACAAAATTGAAATGATAGAACTTCTTTCATTTGTATTCAACATATCAGTTCCAATATCACAAGATACAAAACCAAAAACAATAGTAGTCTAGTGTCTCTTCGAAATTTCCACAACCATTACTATAGGAGGGACTCATCTTAAATATATTAAGAGCTCAAAACATTCTCCAATAAAATAATACTATCCATTCTAAATTTCTAACTAACAAGCTAAGGAAACAATGAAATCAAAATTTCCATGCCACACGTACAAGACTATCTAGAGTTAAAGAAGTGGGCTGAATTCCTCCTGCAATTTAACAATGAACTCTAATGTATCTCTTCCTTTCATCCCCATGCTAAAATATGCCAAATCTGTCTCCAACTGGCACATGAAAAAATACAAGAGGGTATCCAAAGTGTAACAAATCTTCATGAAGTCAAATCAAACCCCCAAAGTGAGAGAGTGTGCACATTTTATAAGTCAAACCAATCAACCAAGAAGCTTCCAATGGCTAGTCAAAAGATAAGGGTCAACATAGAAAATATATACGTGTCCAACTGTGTCATACATGCAAAATCCATCTGTTGATGAATGGGTACATCCTTTCCCTCGAGCCAAAAAATAATAATAAAATAATACATAGACTAAAAATTGCTTGGAAATGCCTAATATTATCAACCTCTTTTTTCAATACTTCTAGATGTTAAAATAAATATTAGTGGAAAACATGTCATAGTCTACCTAAATATAATCCATGAACTATCTCACAAATGAGCATACTCTTTAGCTTACAAGCACACAAATCTGTAAGATGTTGGTCAAGTTTTGAAGACCCAATCGATTTGTAGTGAACAATTAAGATCATTGTTGTATTTAAAATGCATATACTATAGATGTTGTTGGATTTTATTATATGTAATTACTAAAATATTAGTTCTAGAATAAACTAGGAGTGTTATTAGCAACCCCACATATCAACACCTAACCTTGAAATTGAAATTTTGTGAATAACAACATCAGCACCTAACCTTGAAATTGAAATTTTGTGAATAACAACATTAGCAGCTAACCTTGCAGGAGAAATGATGATGGGGTAAAAGGTGTTATCAACTACCACCTTGAAATTTTTCTCATGGGAAATGACAGGCAAATATGGTATGTCCACAACTGCCAAAGTTTGATTTCACATGGACTCAAAATATAAAACCTTTGAAGATGGTTTTATGGAAATTTTTACATCATCTAGCCTTTGTATATCAACAAAGGTTTTTGTAACCCCACAGTCCCTTGGAAATAAATGTGCTAACAATGCATGGCACCTCCATATAAAATCCTTGAGGCCAAAACGTGATCTCCATGGCTACACAATTGTAATAACATAGAGGATATTGCAGACATGCCACTAGAAGTACAATAGGAAGCTTAAGCACCCTCTGGAATAGCCATTTGCCTTCCCAAATTCACCACAATTGGATTAAAATTTATGTTGTATATGTAGAAATCACCTTATGGGCAGAATTTCTTATTTCATAATTTAGGAATATCAGAATAAATACTGTTGTTAACACCTTTAGTCATGAGTTGGTTCTATTTGGAGTTTCTATTATTTAAGGTTATACTCTAGATTTATTTTTTCACTACAAGGAAAAGCCCTCTAGTGGATGTTTTTGAGGAACCCCTGATAAAAATACCCCAGACATCCATTTGTAGCGGAGGTTACTAGAGGAGGTTGGAAGGTGGAGATTTTTGCGAATTTTTTTTGTCTGGTGTGCTTATCATCCTAAAGTGCACCAGTGTGTTCAACAAGAGAAAGCACTAGTGCACAAAAAACATTGGCACACCGGGAGACTGTGTGCTCCATAAAAAACTCGATCGATGCATATTATTACTTTATCACACTGGTGTTTTACAAATATTTTGCATCGGTGCATCCTAAAACCCCGCGTCAAAACTGAAACCTCCTGGTGTTGTTTTAAGAAACCACACCGGTGGGCCTATAAAACCGAGTGCACCAGAACATGGTTAAATATAAAAAAATTACAGAAAAAAAACTATGTTTTCAACTTTTCAGTGCTCCAGATCTCTCAAGCACCAGTGCAACATTTCCTTGTCTGTGGCACCCTGACATTGGTGCTCCCATTGCACGCACTACTATTGTGCATTACCCACCATCTCCATTTTGAATTTTGCAAAATGGTGGGAAAATTTAGTTTTCCAAATTCTAAAGCAAATATGCCTCCTCGATGGCCAAATGTACAAGTATTTTTATTTTTTTTCCATAACTAAGCCTTTTAGTGGATTAGAATTGTAAATTAGCTTAAAAAAAAATTTACCACGTGGTGCGCACAATCCATTTGACTCGCACCCGTTCGCAAATGCTACCTAAAAATTTGCAGGTCACACTGCAACCACTTCTAACAATATTTTCACCGATTCCGGGGTGGTACAGATAGGTGCACCTTCATATTTTAAAATTTCAAAAAAGGTGTTGTGCGGACGGTTACCCGACCGCTCTGTTGACCCTACGGAATAGTGGCAATGTGGTGCGTTGACTTAAATATCTGCCCCAGGGCAGGTAATTTTGTCACTGCACCACATTCTGGAATTTCCACATGGTCAACGATGTGGCCTGGTAAAATACCGCACCGTTGACTATGTATTGATGTTATGAGGTCAGTGCGTTGACAAACTATATGCCCAGGGGCGTATAGTTTGGTTAGCGTACCACCCTCCCGAAGCTAGTCCATAGTCAATTGTGTGGTCTATTATACCACCGCACTATTAAATTTCAATGAATTCCGGGAGGGCAGTGTGATGAAAATTTGGAGGTGCACCGCGTTTGGTGCGTTGCAAATTTTTTGGTGCACCATCTCTGGTGCACAACAAAAAAAGGCGCATCGTGACCGGTGCATGCCTATTATTTGTGGTGCACTAATTTTTTTTTTTTTCAAAAAAAATTATATATGTATATTCCTAAATACATAGCTCATCTAATAAAAAAATTGTATTAAATATGTCAATCATTCAGAGACATGAAAGAAGAGAAGAGAGGGAACGTCAACAACAACAGGCAAACCAATATAACATGGTTCGCTTGTGGGAGGCACAAGAGAGGGAGAGAGATGCGTACCCTCACCCTATTACAGCAGCTACCAAGGGGCTCCTAAGGCAGGTAGGCCTCCTCAAGTTATATGAGGAGGCTACTTCCCTAAAGGGCCATGGTTTGTTTTTGTGACCTCTCATCCACAGGTGGAATACCCACCTATAAGTTTTTTGGGTTGGTCCTAACTAGTGGTACAGGCCCACTGAGGAGGAGATATATTTCATTATAGGGTTATCAAGGAGAGGGGTGGGTTTTCCATCGTTCCTAGAGGCTCTAGTTGGCTATGTAGTAGGGAGTCAGTTGGTGTACTCCTAGAGATACATTAGCACGGATATACTATCTCCTTCATATTTTCCGGTCTCCGAAGTTCAGTTATGTATTGCTTCAGTTGGTGGTGATGAGGTGAGGTGCCTCACACTTTTTATTTCAACCATTTCACATAACACTAGCGACGGGAAACACATTAGTTTCTTGCTTATATATTATGTTGATTCTTTCGTACAAGAGCCATGACTTGTCGGGTGGTCTGCCATTTTTTTGTGGCAGTTTTGTACAACCTTAGATAGATGTCATGGCCATGCACAAGGGAGGGTCAACTTCCATTTTACTTTAGAGATTTTTTGTTTATTTTTTGAGAGGTTTCCAGAGACGAGGCCTACTTTTGTTTTGGCAGCCTCATAGGTCGATGTTGGATGCATGGATGCACATGTGGGGATAGATGATGCCCAAGAGGGAGAGACTTAGTTTTCTACGAGGATATCGAATGATGCATTGGAGTTGCTAGCCAATGTTGATGAGAATCCCTTCGTTATGGTCCCATGTCCTTATGATGGTTTGGATTGGCAAGGGAGTACTGACATCCTCTTCATAGATGATGAGCCACCCGATGATAGAGGTAATATTACTATTTTATTTAAATTTTTTCTAACATGTTCTTTAACATATTTCTATTAAATTGTGTAATGAAATTGTCTAATTATTATTTTGTACTTGTATATATTTTGCATACATTGGGTCCTTTTATGGTGAGGACATGCTAGCGGCACCAAATGATCTAGGTGTGGATCCTGATGACGATTAGGATATGACAGATTCCAAGAATCATGAGGTCGATGCACACAGACCTGCTCCTATTGGTGCACTGGTACCACCTTTTTCTAGGCATGCTAGGCCTAATAGTAGATTGAGGATGGAGTTGGGCGACCAAATATATCCACTATTTATTGAGGCGGGAGTCAGGCCCCTACTATGAGAGACATATAGGCCGATGGTAGGATGGTACATATGTGGAGAAGCATGGCGCTTGAGATTTACATCCTGATACGGCATATCGTAGGAGCTATGAATTTAGTTACATAGCTGAGGAGGGCCCTTGCACGTTATAGGAGTTGTCGAGACACAACACGTGTTCCACAGTTCGCGAGCAATAATGCATCATCTGATGATCATGATTAGGGGAGTGATCATCGTTCACCTCACACCATGCCAGATGAGCAGGCTCCACTAGCATCAACCAACAGTCATCATGGAGAGTAGGCTGGACCATCAACCACATCGAGTTAGCAACCTACAACATCCATAAATACTCATGATCATGAGAAAGTTGGACCATCGGCCATGTCCAGTCATCACGATGAACAACTGGCAATTGATCCTAATCAGCACGAGGCACCAACACCAGATTAGCAGGCACGTGATGATCATCATGTATGAGCTTGTCGAGGCTGCACCATTGACTGAGCAAGCCTCGACTAGTACTGTTATTGCTGATGTACCACTAGCTGATATATGACATTTATATTACAGTTGTATACTTTTGACATTATTCAGTTATATATATATATATATATATATATATATATATATATATATATATATATATATATATATATATATATATATATGGTCCACGTATTTTATGTATAGGTTGCAGTTTACTTCATTTACATGTTGGTGACCATCATGATGTGTATATTGTTAGGTCACGTTAGATATTTTCATTTAATGTGTGACTTACAGATAGATGTGTATGTGATAGCAGTTATTTCACATGAGATGCATATTTGATGTTTATGTTGTGATGATATTGTATAATGCTAATTTGTTTTTGTTAGATGATCATGATCACGTTGATGTTAGCAAATTTTAATGTGTTTTTTAGTCGAATATGATGTTTGTACGATGGTTATCATGATCATGATGTAATTTAATATTAAATGATCATGATATTGTAAAATTGTAATTGTAATTCTAATTGTATGTAAAATTCTAAAATTGTAATTGTATTTGTAATTTGAATTTTAGTTGTAAATGTATGTAAAATATTTGTAAAATTTTAATTGTACTTGTAATATTTAATTTATTGTGAAATGATTGTAATTGTAATTTTAATTGTAATTGTATATATGTAAAATTGTAAAATTGTAATTGTAATGGTATATATGTAAATTTGTAAAATTGTAATTGTAATTGTAAATTTTATGTAAAATTCTAAAATTGTAATTGTAATTGTAATTGTACATGAAATTGTAAAATTGTAACTGTAATTGTAATTCTAATTGTAATTGTATGTAAAATATTTGTAGAGTTTTAATTGTATTACTATGAAATTATTCTAATTGTAATTATAATTGTATGTAAAATTTTAAAATTGTAATTGTAATTGTAATTTTAATTGTAATTGTATGTTAAATTGTAAAATTCTAATTGTAATTGTAATTTTAATTGTAAATGTATGTAAAATATTTGTAAATTTTTAATTGTATTAATGTGAAATTTTTAATTTTATTAATTTGTGAAATTATTTTATTAAAAGTTTTAAATTTGTAAATTTGTAAATTTTAAATAATTGTAAAATAATAAATCTATAATAATATCAATTTTTGTAACATAATAAAGTTTAGAAAATAATGCAAATAAATTTAGGTGCTTTAGAATTATCATTATTTTACTATGATCTTACATACAAAAAAAAAACTTTATAGAGTATGCCATTGTTTTTTAGATCAACAAAATTGCAAATTATCAAGTGAAATATTGATTTTAACATCAAAATAATGCAAATTACCAATTAATTCAAAATAAATATTATAATGTTTCGAAAAACCCATCTTAAAAAGTATAAATATTGATTAAATAACACATGTGCCATATCACTCTCGGTTCTCATGATCACCCTCATTATCTTCCAGCTCGCATGGCATGATAACACTATTTTTCTCAAATATATGTTTTGATCTAGGATCATGTCTCAATATGAACAACCAATCCCTATCCAACACATCTGGGTAAAAAAACACTCGGTTGCAGTGTTTGGGGGAAACATAGGGCTTCTTAGCTTCATCCCAGATCTTTCTAGAGTTGATACATATAAGCCAACTATCATGATCTTCCTTTACATTATTCCGATCAAAGGTGTCCCACCACTTGCACCTAAAAATAACACATTGGAAAGAAGAGAAATCCACTTCAATGATCTCGTGTATCTTTCTGAGGTAACCTAACATCCTTCATACTAGATTTTGATCATGGTGGCTAGATCGATTAGATTTATCGAACTTGACTTCCACTCCACAGTATTATGTGATGTGTCCAAAATTGGCATTTTTTGTGCAAAATTGGTGTCCATGTGCCCACATAGATGGTAACAAATGCACCTATTCTAAAAAATTTAAAAAATCATAGTATCATGTGCCTTATAATAACCCAAAAGTTAAATTATGAAATATAGATGTACTTACATTTGAAAGGTTCATTATTAAGTTTCAAATGTACATATAAATTAAATAGATTATTACCGAGTTGTTGCACCTAATCGCTACATTTAGCGCATCCTCTTCAGCATGCGGGTAATGATCGGTTGTACTGTAATTCTCTCTGACATGGTCAGAAACCCAACTATTGGGGCATATTTTTCGCATATTTTCTTTTAAATAATTGAGATAAGGCACACTCATACCATTCAACCATTTCAATTCTTTCCTGTCACTATCCCATTTCATCCTCTTTTTTTCATACAATGCAACCCACGGTTGTGTCGCTTCGGAATTGTAAAGAACGAATTTATTGATTGCTTCAATTTCTGCATTTATTGATGAAATCGAACCAAAATTTTATTGTACATAGACATCATAATATACACTATATTGAAGTTCAATATGAATATTTAGTTTGTGTATATTTGAAAAATTATAAGTCGCTTACTCTTTATCAAGAATTTTTTTCCACTTGTTTGGAGGAACTCCCCTTCTCTTTTGTCTTCATCCCTTTCATCGTCCCAACTCACCGCACCTGGTATGTTGTCAATATACTTGATGTACTCATTAGCATAATAGAAAGACTCATACGATCTGTACCCCTCTGTCATAGACCCCTTGGGTTTTTCCCTTTGCCATAAAAAATCTTTCAATTTATTCATGTACCTCTCTAAGATGAACATCGAATGACAAGAAACTAGCCCAACTAATTCAACCTCATCTACTAGGTGGATTAGAAGATGAACCTGCAAGTCCATGAAAATTGTGAGCAATTCTTTCTAAAACATAAAAAAAATCTCAACTATCTCTTGACGCCACCGTGAAATGCTACCCACATGAATCTCCTTCGACGTGATCCAATGTACAAATGCAGAAAATTTAGATATGACACATCCTAGGTCTTGAGGGAATTTACGTTTCACACACCCATGCATGAACAAAGGATAATGACACTGCAAAGTTATAAACATGTGCAATAATATCAAAAATTAGTTATGTTTTATTATCCTTACATGGGATTAAATCTATTAATATAACAAATAATCAAATAATCAAATAATCATGCTTTTGACATTATATGTACTCTTATAAGATTCAAATGGTCATGCGATTTCAACCCCGACAAATGGTAATCCATGGTGAAGCAGCGCCGTAGTGAAGACCCGTATGAAGATGACACCATCACACGCATTATAACTTCCTTTTCCAAAGAAAGATCATATTTTTTTTAAATCCATGGGACATCACCTTCTTTGAAATACCATGAATTAGAGGGACCAATGCCTTCCTTTGATCATGTACTTTCTAATCATCTTGGCCAATGTTTCTTTTTAGTTTTTGAAGTAATAATATCTTTGCTAACAACCAATGTGTCACTTTGTTTCGATGATATGCTCCTCCATAAAGAAGACGAAACATTTTTAAATATATGCATGGGATGTAATAAGTGGTTAATGTTAATATGCTCCCAATATGGAAGGTTATAAAAGATAGATTTCCTTTTCATCCCAATGGAAGATTTCTCAACATAGGTGTCGAAGAATTTTGGATCATCGAACATAGGCTCCCCATTTGAATCAAATATTTCTATGAACTCCTTCTCCTTCTCACTCTCATATGCTCTGAGCCATTAAACTGGTGTTGTTATTGGAGGCCTTTAGGTTCTCTCTCCTTTACCATTAAAAGTGGATGCGTCTTTTTTGTAAGGGTGTTCTTATGGGAGGAATACCTTGGAGCAACCATACACTGGCTTTCATAGGTGCTTAGACCATCTAGCTTTCGAAGAAGGTCCACAACATTTACATCCAAAATACCCTTTTGTTACAAGACCTCCGAGATTATTTTATGCAATTTATATGCATGGCATGTTAAATAATATCATTAAGATCATAACAATTACAATTAATTAAATTAATGACTACTATGTGAAAGAATATTGTTACGTTTTTAAACAAAAAAATAAACATGTAATTTACCAAAGAAAACTCATAAACCTGGATAATCATGTGTCGTGTAAGCACATATGGCATACAACGTAAAATTCCTGTCTGATGCGATGTTTCTTGATACATCGTATACATTTATCCTATTACATAATTCATTCAATTCATTTACCAGTGGTTGTAAGTAGACATCCATATTCTCCACTTGTCTTTTACCAGGGAATATGAGAGCCAACATAAGATGTTCATTCTTCACAGACAACCATGGGGGGGATATTGTTATTGATCACTACTACAAGACAAATAGAATAGTTGGTGTTCTGGAGGGAATATGGGTTGACGCCATGCATGGCTATGCTGAGTCGTAGACTTCATACTACATCCTTGAATTTTTCGGTCCATGTATCCTCTATATGCTTCATGGCTATTGAATTATTTGGGATTCGCATAACTCCCAACTCACTTCTGTGTGAGGCGTGCCATCCCTGAAACATAGCTAATTATTTGCAACAAAAGAGCCTTTGAATCCTTAGGATTATAGGCATGTGTCTCAATATCTTAAAAGGAGGACCACATGATTTACCCTTCTTTTTTGATTTCTCATACTTGTCATGCCCACATTTCAGACATATCTCCTTATCTGCATATTCTCCTCTATATAGCATACAATCATTTGGAAATGCATGATATGCTATGTAATAAAAAACCAACATTTTCAACAATTTCTTTGCCTTTTCTCAGCTACTAGGCAAGACATTATCACCTAGAAGAACCTTATCTTTGAATAACTTGTAGTTGGTGAACATGGAAAATATTAATAAATGTACATTAATGCTAATATAATTATTAACGTTCATAAAATTGACCATTTGTAATGTTCATTGTGTACTGATTATATTTCTCAAATTTATATAAGAGAGGAATTTAAGGTAACTTACCTCACAATTTCTAAGAAACTGGAATTCGACAAGAGAAAATTGTATTTCAAGTTGTACAATAACATCTTTGTCCCCAACTGGGTAGAATTTGACTGACTGCCGGGTCCAAAGAGAGGGGTGGTGGAAGAAAATTTAAGGCTTTCGAAAAAGTTGTCAGGGTATGAGCATCATCCCCTAGCTGATCATCGTTTTGGAATCCATCTAACAACATTATCTCCATGGTAGTCACATCCCTTACGTAATCATCCATACAAACCTCTATTTGATTTCCTCCATTTCCATCTTGTGAATAACTACTATTTTTGTAGTCATTCCTAATTGGTGAATCTAAACGTAGCGGGAATTGAATCGGTGGTTGATTCAACCATTCTTTGTATCGTTCCTCTTTGATTTTTTCTATTAATTCAACCTTCTCTCGATTTTACATTGTTGTCTGGTGCAACATAAAACGATAGGTAGGTCGCTCATCATTACTAGAATCCTAATAATTTCAAAAAATATATTTGAACATGATTAGTACAAAATCTATGATATCGATTAGTAAGTGTGTTGACAATATTGCATGATTAATTTATTTGGCGTTGAAATAATTACATTAATCAATATACCAAAGAATTATAATTATTACCATCATTGTCCTAGGATTGTGGCAAGAAGATGGAATCTTGGTACAATTGGCACGGTGAAGTAGCTCTCCATTTTCATCTACCAAATGTGCCTTGCGGTACGCTGCTCCTAATAAGAGCTTCCAACATTTTGGAGTTCTTTGAACATTTTGTGCATCTAAACTCAATTTTGAATCTGTATGAACCTGCAAATTTTTGTACATTATAAATTTAACTAAGCTTTTCATGATTGACATGGATAAAAAACATAAAATCAATTAGATAATGAAAATATAAATAAAATATGAAGTAAATATTACGTCTCGATATGGATAGGGAGAAATTTGCTTTGGAATTTGAAAAATATTATGGAGCGAGTTGGATTTTGAAGAATTTTCCATTCGATATAATTATGATATCTTCTCCCTACATTTGAGAAAAATCAACAATAAATTCTGATGTACACACCTAAAATCAATTTTGGTGCCTTAAAAATGGACTTATTGTTATCGGTGCTAATGTACAGATAATCACATTGGTGCATTTTAGTTACCGTTCATTGGTGTCGTGTTATCAACGGATGCACCAGTACAGTGATATTAAGTGATGCACTGGTAATGAATAACTGCAAACAAAAAAAGTGCAACTCTATTTTTTTTTAATGAAAAAAAATGGTAAATTGAAAATTGCCAGAAAAATATTTTTGAAAATCTAATTTCATAAAAAAATTCTTTAAATACTAAACACTTTTCATTATTTCACTATTTTGCAAAAAAAATCAGCCAGAGATTTTCAGGAGACATACCTGGAGTAAGAGAGCACGAGAGCACAATGGAGTAGCGAAATACGTCGAAGAGAAGTATTCAAACAATCAAAATTCCAAACCTTTGGTGATTCAAACCTTGTAGCATAGAATTTCAAACAATCTCATGGTTAAATTTTATTGTTTTTTACTTTTTCTACAATTTTTTTTATGCAGTAACTAAAAAATTTCAATTTGTTGTTCATTTTCATAAAATCCATTTTTACCCTAAACCCTTCATTATTTTTGATTCTGCCCTTTCTTCTCCCTATTTCTGTGATTTCAGGATTAGGGCTTTTCATTTTAGATTTATAGGGTTTGTATTGCTCTATATAAGCCTGTGACATCCAACCCACAGGACAACTTGCATAGTCGAATCCCAATCTATGTTGGCCCTTGCGTGAATTTTAAAAAACATAATTTTTCTAATGAGTGCGCCTGTCGTAACCTAGCGCACCGGTGCATTGGCCTATCCTAGTGCACCACACATGTAATGTCTGATAAAAAATTAAAAAAATATATATATTTTTTAAATCCGTGTGCCATATGTAAAAGAGGGCACCAGTGCTCTATGTCATTATGGCACACCACGAATGTACTATTTCGCTAAAACATTTTTTTATTGTATTAATCGGTGCACCATGTAACATATAACGCACTGCACCTAGTCTCCTATTTGATAGAGAGCATCATATGGTGGTCTCTATTTTGCGCGGTGCATTTATAAAAATAGGCTGCACTGCCCCCTCCACAAAACCATATGCTACAAAAAATAACACAGAATGATTTTTATTCTTTTGTTTGTGTTAATCAATGCGATGGTTGACATGTAATGCACCAGTGCTCCTTGTTGCAATAGAGCACCGTACGATGCCTTATACTATTTTGGCGGTGTGTTTATAAGACCACCACGCACCAACGTTAGTGCGTACACCGTGAAAAGCACACTAGATTCTTGATATATTTTTTTAGCTTAAAAATTTGACAATTTATATATAAAATATATTAATGAATGATATGTTATAGGTTTCATATTGATAAATAAATGGCTGACAAGAGATCAAGTAACAAAAATATTGATAACACATCAAGAAAAGAAAAAAAAAACAAGTTCTTTGTAAATTATTTACAAAAAATATTATTTTTGAACTATATGTAAGTTTAAATAATATGTATTGTTTACTGTGTATCATGCAGAGCCACCAAATGATGAAGCTTGATAAGATTATTTATGATCTAGGACCAGAAGAGCATAAAAGCTTAATGGAAAAATTGCAAAAGGATGAATCAGGTGAATGAAAAAATACTATCGATCCAATATGATTTTATTTTTTTAATTTTCATTAATAATATACTTAAAATTATTAGATAATATGTTTCAAATAATCTATTAATTCACATCTATTTAATGTTCTACATGGACCAAAAACTCAGAAAAAGAATGTTGTTCTAAGAAAAGAAAAAAATAGAACATGAAAATGAAAATGAAATTCTCCTTAGCTCATCTGGAGTGGTGTTGTAGGTTAATGAAAGGGAAATTTTTTTTTACAAAATTTTGAGGTATCTAGTGGAATGAATATATAAACATTCTTTCCACTTACAATGCAAGAATAAATCCAATCATTCCAAGAACCAAATTTTATCTAAACTACAGGAAGAGTTTCCAGAAAATTGGTCAATGAGACATGTCAAACTTTTAATAGAAAAAACGTAGAACAACAAAAAATGAGGAATGAAAAAGCAATATTCCTTTAATATTTTTTCTTTAATTATTTATAATAATTATTTATAAATATCATTTATAAATATCACTTTTGTT